>CM042049.1:137490862-137503900 GCA_023525745.1 Arctium lappa
TTTAGGGTTTAGGGTTTAGGGTTTAGGGTTTAGGGTTTAGGGTTTAGGGTTTAGGGTTTAGGGTTTAGGGTTTAGGGTTTAGGGTTTAGGGTTTAGGGTTTAGGGTTTAGGGTTTAGGGTTTAGGGTTTAGGGTTTAGGGTTTAGGGTTTAGGGTTTAGGGTTTAGGGTTTAGGGTTTAGGGTTTAGGGTTTAGGGTTTAGGGTTTAGGGTTTAGGGTTTAGGGTTTAGGGTTTAGGGTTTAGGGTTTAGGGTTTAGGGTTTAGGGTTTAGGGTTTAGGGTTTAGGGTTTAGGGTTTAGGGTTTAGGGTTTAGGGTTTAGGGTTTAGGGTTTAGGGTTTAGGGTTTAGGGTTTAGGGTTTAGGGTTTAGGGTTTAGGGTTTAGGGTTTAGGGTTTAGGGTTTAGGGTTTAGGGTTTAGGGTTTAGGGTTTAGGGTTTAGGGTTTAGGGTTTAGGGTTTAGGGTTTAGGGTTTAGGGTTTAGGGTTTAGGGTTTAGGGTTTAGGGTTTAGGGTTTAGGGTTTAGGGTTTAGGGTTTAGGGTTTAGGGTTTAGGGTTTAGGGTTTAGGGTTTAGGGTTTAGGGTTTAGGGTTTAGGGTTTAGGGTTTAGGGTTTAGGGTTTAGGGTTTAGGGTTTAGGGTTTAGGGTTTAGGGTTTAGGGTTTAGGGTTTAGGGTTTAGGGTTTAGGGTTTAGGGTTTAGGGTTTAGGGTTTAGGGTTTAGGGTTTAGGGTTTAGGGTTTAGGGTTTAGGGTTTAGGGTTTAGGGTTTAGGGTTTAGGGTTTAGGGTTTAGGGTTTAGGGTTTAGGGTTTAGGGTTTAGGGTTTAGGGTTTAGGGTTTAGGGTTTAGGGTTTAGGGTTTAGGGTTTAGGGTTTAGGGTTTAGGGTTTAGGGTTTAGGGTTTAGGGTTTAGGGTTTAGGGTTTAGGGTTTAGGGTTTAGGGTTTAGGGTTTAGGGTTTAGGGTTTAGGGTTTAGGGTTTAGGGTTTAGGGTTTAGGGTTTAGGGTAGGGTTTAGGGTTTAGGGTTTAGGGTTTAGGGTTTAGGGTTTAGGGTTTAGGGTTTAGGGTTTAGGGTTTAGGGTTTAGGGTTTAGGGTTTAGGGTTTAGGGTTTAGGGTTTAGGGTTTAGGGTTTAGGGTTTAGGGTTTAGGGTTTAGGGTTTAGGGTTTAGGGTTTAGGGTTTAGGGTTTAGGGTTTAGGGTTTAGGGTTTAGGGTTTAGGGTTTAGGGTTTAGGGTTTAGGGTTTAGGGTTTAGGGTTTAGGGTTTAGGGTTTAGGGTTTAGGGTTTAGGGTTTAGGGTTTAGGGTTTAGGGTTTAGGGTTTAGGGTTTAGGGTTTAGGGTTTAGGGTTTAGGGTTTAGGGTTTAGGGTTTAGGGTTTAGGGTTTAGGGTTTAGGGTTTAGGGTTTAGGGTTTAGGGTTTAGGGTTTAGGGTTTAGGGTTTAGGGTTTAGGGTTTAGGGTTTAGGGTTTAGGGTTTAGGGTTTAGGGTTTAGGGTTTAGGGTTTAGGGTTTAGGGTTTAGGGTTTAGGGTTTAGGGTTTAGGGTTTAGGGTTTAGGGTTTAGGGTTTAGGGTTTAGGGTTTAGGGTTTAGGGTTTAGGGTTTAGGGTTTAGGGTTTAGGGTTTAGGGTTTAGGGTTTAGGGTTTAGGGTTTAGGGTTTAGGGTTTAGGGTTTAGGGTTTAGGGTTTAGGGTTTAGGGTTTAGGGTTTAGGGTTTAGGGTTTAGGGTTTAGGGTTTAGGGTTTAGGGTTTAGGGTTTAGGGTTTAGGGTTTAGGGTTTAGGGTTTAGGGTTTAGGGTTTAGGGTTTAGGGTTTAGGGTTTAGGGTTTAGGGTTTAGGGTTTAGGGTTTAGGGTTTAGGGTTTAGGGTTTAGGGTTTAGGGTTTAGGGTTTAGGGTTTAGGGTTTAGGGTTTAGGGTTTAGGGTTTAGGGTTTAGGGTTTAGGGTTTAGGGTTTAGGGTTTAGGGTTTAGGGTTTAGGGTTTAGGGTTTAGGGTTTAGGGTTTAGGGTTTAGGGTTTAGGGTTTAGGGTTTAGGGTTTAGGGTTTAGGGTTTAGGGTTTAGGGTTTAGGGTTTAGGGTTTAGGGTTTAGGGTTTAGGGTTTAGGGTTTAGGGTTTAGGGTTTAGGGTTTAGGGTTTAGGGTTTAGGGTTTAGGGTTTAGGGTTTAGGGTTTAGGGTTTAGGGTTTAGGGTTTAGGGTTTAGGGTTTAGGGTTTAGGGTTTAGGGTTTAGGGTTTAGGGTTTAGGGTTTAGGGTTTAGGGTTTAGGGTTTAGGGTTTAGGGTTTAGGGTTTAGGGTTTAGGGTTTAGGGTTTAGGGTTTAGGGTTTAGGGTTTAGGGTTTAGGGTTTAGGGTTTAGGGTTTAGGGTTTAGGGTTTAGGGTTTAGGGTTTAGGGTTTAGGGTTTAGGGTTTAGGGTTTAGGGTTTAGGGTTTAGGGTTTAGGGTTTAGGGTTTAGGGTTTAGGGTTTAGGGTTTAGGGTTTAGGGTTTAGGGTTTAGGGTTTAGGGTTTAGGGTTTAGGGTTTAGGGTTTAGGGTTTAGGGTTTAGGGTTTAGGGTTTAGGGTTTAGGGTTTAGGGTTTAGGGTTTAGGGTTTAGGGTTTAGGGTTTAGGGTTTAGGGTTTAGGGTTTAGGGTTTAGGGTTTAGGGTTTAGGGTTTAGGGTTTAGGGTTTAGGGTTTAGGGTTTAGGGTTTAGGGTTTAGGGTTTAGGGTTTAGGGTTTAGGGTTTAGGGTTTAGGGTTTAGGGTTTAGGGTTTAGGGTTTAGGGTTTAGGGTTTAGGGTTTAGGGTTTAGGGTTTAGGGTTTAGGGTTTAGGGTTTAGGGTTTAGGGTTTAGGGTTTAGGGTTTAGGGTTTAGGGTTTAGGGTTTAGGGTTTAGGGTTTAGGGTTTAGGGTTTAGGGTTTAGGGTTTAGGGTTTAGGGTTTAGGGTTTAGGGTTTAGGGTTTAGGGTTTAGGGTTTAGGGTTTAGGGTTTAGGGTTTAGGGTTTAGGGTTTAGGGTTTAGGGTTTAGGGTTTAGGGTTTAGGGTTTAGGGTTTAGGGTTTAGGGTTTAGGGTTTAGGGTTTAGGGTTTAGGGTTTAGGGTTTAGGGTTTAGGGTTTAGGGTTTAGGGTTTAGGGTTTAGGGTTTAGGGTTTAGGGTTTAGGGTTTAGGGTTTAGGGTTTAGGGTTTAGGGTTTAGGGTTTAGGGTTTAGGGTTTAGGGTTTAGGGTTTAGGGTTTAGGGTTTAGGGTTTAGGGTTTAGGGTTTAGGGTTTAGGGTTTAGGGTTTAGGGTTTAGGGTTTAGGGTTTAGGGTTTAGGGTTTAGGGTTTAGGGTTTAGGGTTTAGGGTTTAGGGTTTAGGGTTTAGGGTTTAGGGTTTAGGGTTTAGGGTTTAGGGTTTAGGGTTTAGGGTTTAGGGTTTAGGGTTTAGGGTTTAGGGTTTAGGGTTTAGGGTTTAGGGTTTAGGGTTTAGGGTTTAGGGTTTAGGGTTTAGGGTTTAGGGTTTAGGGTTTAGGGTTTAGGGTTTAGGGTTTAGGGTTTAGGGTTTAGGGTTTAGGGTTTAGGGTTTAGGGTTTAGGGTTTAGGGTTTAGGGTTTAGGGTTTAGGGTTTAGGGTTTAGGGTTTAGGGTTTAGGGTTTAGGGTTTAGGGTTTAGGGTTTAGGGTTTAGGGTTTAGGGTTTAGGGTTTAGGGTTTAGGGTTTAGGGTTTAGGGTTTAGGGTTTAGGGTTTAGGGTTTAGGGTTTAGGGTTTAGGGTTTAGGGTTTAGGGTTTAGGGTTTAGGGTTTAGGGTTTAGGGTTTAGGGTTTAGGGTTTAGGGTTTAGGGTTTAGGGTTTAGGGTTTAGGGTTTAGGGTTTAGGGTTTAGGGTTTAGGGTTTAGGGTTTAGGGTTTAGGGTTTAGGGTTTAGGGTTTAGGGTTTAGGGTTTAGGGTTTAGGGTTTAGGGTTTAGGGTTTAGGGTTTAGGGTTTAGGGTTTAGGGTTTAGGGTTTAGGGTTTAGGGTTTAGGGTTTAGGGTTTAGGGTTTAGGGTTTAGGGTTTAGGGTTTAGGGTTTAGGGTTTAGGGTTTAGGGTTTAGGGTTTAGGGTTTAGGGTTTAGGGTTTAGGGTTTAGGGTTTAGGGTTTAGGGTTTAGGGTTTAGGGTTTAGGGTTTAGGGTTTAGGGTTTAGGGTTTAGGGTTTAGGGTTTAGGGTTTAGGGTTTAGGGTTTAGGGTTTAGGGTTTAGGGTTTAGGGTTTAGGGTTTAGGGTTTAGGGTTTAGGGTTTAGGGTTTAGGGTTTAGGGTTTAGGGTTTAGGGTTTAGGGTTTAGGGTTTAGGGTTTAGGGTTTAGGGTTTAGGGTTTAGGGTTTAGGGTTTAGGGTTTAGGGTTTAGGGTTTAGGGTTTAGGGTTTAGGGTTTAGGGTTTAGGGTTTAGGGTTTAGGGTTTAGGGTTTAGGGTTTAGGGTTTAGGGTTTAGGGTTTAGGGTTTAGGGTTTAGGGTTTAGGGTTTAGGGTTTAGGGTTTAGGGTTTAGGGTTTAGGGTTTAGGGTTTAGGGTTTAGGGTTTAGGGTTTAGGGTTTAGGGTTTAGGGTTTAGGGTTTAGGGTTTAGGGTTTAGGGTTTAGGGTTTAGGGTTTAGGGTTTAGGGTTTAGGGTTTAGGGTTTAGGGTTTAGGGTTTAGGGTTTAGGGTTTAGGGTTTAGGGTTTAGGGTTTAGGGTTTAGGGTTTAGGGTTTAGGGTTTAGGGTTTAGGGTTTAGGGTTTAGGGTTTAGGGTTTAGGGTTTAGGGTTTAGGGTTTAGGGTTTAGGGTTTAGGGTTTAGGGTTTAGGGTTTAGGGTTTAGGGTTTAGGGTTTAGGGTTTAGGGTTTAGGGTTTAGGGTTTAGGGTTTAGGGTTTAGGGTTTAGGGTTTAGGGTTTAGGGTTTAGGGTTTAGGGTTTAGGGTTTAGGGTTTAGGGTTTAGGGTTTAGGGTTTAGGGTTTAGGGTTTAGGGTTTAGGGTTTAGGGTTTAGGGTTTAGGGTTTAGGGTTTAGGGTTTAGGGTTTAGGGTTTAGGGTTTAGGGTTTAGGGTTTAGGGTTTAGGGTTTAGGGTTTAGGGTTTAGGGTTTAGGGTTTAGGGTTTAGGGTTTAGGGTTTAGGGTTTAGGGTTTAGGGTTTAGGGTTTAGGGTTTAGGGTTTAGGGTTTAGGGTTTAGGGTTTAGGGTTTAGGGTTTAGGGTTTAGGGTTTAGGGTTTAGGGTTTAGGGTTTAGGGTTTAGGGTTTAGGGTTTAGGGTTTAGGGTTTAGGGTTTAGGGTTTAGGGTTTAGGGTTTAGGGTTTAGGGTTTAGGGTTTAGGGTTTAGGGTTTAGGGTTTAGGGTTTAGGGTTTAGGGTTTAGGGTTTAGGGTTTAGGGTTTAGGGTTTAGGGTTTAGGGTTTAGGGTTTAGGGTTTAGGGTTTAGGGTTTAGGGTTTAGGGTTTAGGGTTTAGGGTTTAGGGTTTAGGGTTTAGGGTTTAGGGTTTAGGGTTTAGGGTTTAGGGTTTAGGGTTTAGGGTTTAGGGTTTAGGGTTTAGGGTTTAGGGTTTAGGGTTTAGGGTTTAGGGTTTAGGGTTTAGGGTTTAGGGTTTAGGGTTTAGGGTTTAGGGTTTAGGGTTTAGGGTTTAGGGTTTAGGGTTTAGGGTTTAGGGTTTAGGGTTTAGGGTTTAGGGTTTAGGGTTTAGGGTTTAGGGTTTAGGGTTTAGGGTTTAGGGTTTAGGGTTTAGGGTTTAGGGTTTAGGGTTTAGGGTTTAGGGTTTAGGGTTTAGGGTTTAGGGTTTAGGGTTTAGGGTTTAGGGTTTAGGGTTTAGGGTTTAGGGTTTAGGGTTTAGGGTTTAGGGTTTAGGGTTTAGGGTTTAGGGTTTAGGGTTTAGGGTTTAGGGTTTAGGGTTTAGGGTTTAGGGTTTAGGGTTTAGGGTTTAGGGTTTAGGGTTTAGGGTTTAGGGTTTAGGGTTTAGGGTTTAGGGTTTAGGGTTTAGGGTTTAGGGTTTAGGGTTTAGGGTTTAGGGTTTAGGGTTTAGGGTTTAGGGTTTAGGGTTTAGGGTTTAGGGTTTAGGGTTTAGGGTTTAGGGTTTAGGGTTTAGGGTTTAGGGTTTAGGGTTTAGGGTTTAGGGTTTAGGGTTTAGGGTTTAGGGTTTAGGGTTTAGGGTTTAGGGTTTAGGGTTTAGGGTTTAGGGTTTAGGGTTTAGGGTTTAGGGTTTAGGGTTTAGGGTTTAGGGTTTAGGGTTTAGGGTTTAGGGTTTAGGGTTTAGGGTTTAGGGTTTAGGGTTTAGGGTTTAGGGTTTAGGGTTTAGGGTTTAGGGTTTAGGGTTTAGGGTTTAGGGTTTAGGGTTTAGGGTTTAGGGTTTAGGGTTTAGGGTTTAGGGTTTAGGGTTTAGGGTTTAGGGTTTAGGGTTTAGGGTTTAGGGTTTAGGGTTTAGGGTTTAGGGTTTAGGGTTTAGGGTTTAGGGTTTAGGGTTTAGGGTTTAGGGTTTAGGGTTTAGGGTTTAGGGTTTAGGGTTTAGGGTTTAGGGTTTAGGGTTTAGGGTTTAGGGTTTAGGGTTTAGGGTTTAGGGTTTAGGGTTTAGGGTTTAGGGTTTAGGGTTTAGGGTTTAGGGTTTAGGGTTTAGGGTTTAGGGTTTAGGGTTTAGGGTTTAGGGTTTAGGGTTTAGGGTTTAGGGTTTAGGGTTTAGGGTTTAGGGTTTAGGGTTTAGGGTTTAGGGTTTAGGGTTTAGGGTTTAGGGTTTAGGGTTTAGGGTTTAGGGTTTAGGGTTTAGGGTTTAGGGTTTAGGGTTTAGGGTTTAGGGTTTAGGGTTTAGGGTTTAGGGTTTAGGGTTTAGGGTTTAGGGTTTAGGGTTTAGGGTTTAGGGTTTAGGGTTTAGGGTTTAGGGTTTAGGGTTTAGGGTTTAGGGTTTAGGGTTTAGGGTTTAGGGTTTAGGGTTTAGGGTTTAGGGTTTAGGGTTTAGGGTTTAGGGTTTAGGGTTTAGGGTTTAGGGTTTAGGGTTTAGGGTTTAGGGTTTAGGGTTTAGGGTTTAGGGTTTAGGGTTTAGGGTTTAGGGTTTAGGGTTTAGGGTTTAGGGTTTAGGGTTTAGGGTTTAGGGTTTAGGGTTTAGGGTTTAGGGTTTAGGGTTTAGGGTTTAGGGTTTAGGGTTTAGGGTTTAGGGTTTAGGGTTTAGGGTTTAGGGTTTAGGGTTTAGGGTTTAGGGTTTAGGGTTTAGGGTTTAGGGTTTAGGGTTTAGGGTTTAGGGTTTAGGGTTTAGGGTTTAGGGTTTAGGGTTTAGGGTTTAGGGTTTAGGGTTTAGGGTTTAGGGTTTAGGGTTTAGGGTTTAGGGTTTAGGGTTTAGGGTTTAGGGTTTAGGGTTTAGGGTTTAGGGTTTAGGGTTTAGGGTTTAGGGTTTAGGGTTTAGGGTTTAGGGTTTAGGGTTTAGGGTTTAGGGTTTAGGGTTTAGGGTTTAGGGTTTAGGGTTTAGGGTTTAGGGTTTAGGGTTTAGGGTTTAGGGTTTAGGGTTTAGGGTTTAGGGTTTAGGGTTTAGGGTTTAGGGTTTAGGGTTTAGGGTTTAGGGTTTAGGGTTTAGGGTTTAGGGTTTAGGGTTTAGGGTTTAGGGTTTAGGGTTTAGGGTTTAGGGTTTAGGGTTTAGGGTTTAGGGTTTAGGGTTTAGGGTTTAGGGTTTAGGGTTTAGGGTTTAGGGTTTAGGGTTTAGGGTTTAGGGTTTAGGGTTTAGGGTTTAGGGTTTAGGGTTTAGGGTTTAGGGTTTAGGGTTTAGGGTTTAGGGTTTAGGGTTTAGGGTTTAGGGTTTAGGGTTTAGGGTTTAGGGTTTAGGGTTTAGGGTTTAGGGTTTAGGGTTTAGGGTTTAGGGTTTAGGGTTTAGGGTTTAGGGTTTAGGGTTTAGGGTTTAGGGTTTAGGGTTTAGGGTTTAGGGTTTAGGGTTTAGGGTTTAGGGTTTAGGGTTTAGGGTTTAGGGTTTAGGGTTTAGGGTTTAGGGTTTAGGGTTTAGGGTTTAGGGTTTAGGGTTTAGGGTTTAGGGTTTAGGGTTTAGGGTTTAGGGTTTAGGGTTTAGGGTTTAGGGTTTAGGGTTTAGGGTTTAGGGTTTAGGGTTTAGGGTTTAGGGTTTAGGGTTTAGGGTTTAGGGTTTAGGGTTTAGGGTTTAGGGTTTAGGGTTTAGGGTTTAGGGTTTAGGGTTTAGGGTTTAGGGTTTAGGGTTTAGGGTTTAGGGTTTAGGGTTTAGGGTTTAGGGTTTAGGGTTTAGGGTTTAGGGTTTAGGGTTTAGGGTTTAGGGTTTAGGGTTTAGGGTTTAGGGTTTAGGGTTTAGGGTTTAGGGTTTAGGGTTTAGGGTTTAGGGTTTAGGGTTTAGGGTTTAGGGTTTAGGGTTTAGGGTTTAGGGTTTAGGGTTTAGGGTTTAGGGTTTAGGGTTTAGGGTTTAGGGTTTAGGGTTTAGGGTTTAGGGTTTAGGGTTTAGGGTTTAGGGTTTAGGGTTTAGGGTTTAGGGTTTAGGGTTTAGGGTTTAGGGTTTAGGGTTTAGGGTTTAGGGTTTAGGGTTTAGGGTTTAGGGTTTAGGGTTTAGGGTTTAGGGTTTAGGGTTTAGGGTTTAGGGTTTAGGGTTTAGGGTTTAGGGTTTAGGGTTTAGGGTTTAGGGTTTAGGGTTTAGGGTTTAGGGTTTAGGGTTTAGGGTTTAGGGTTTAGGGTTTAGGGTTTAGGGTTTAGGGTTTAGGGTTTAGGGTTTAGGGTTTAGGGTTTAGGGTTTAGGGTTTAGGGTTTAGGGTTTAGGGTTTAGGGTTTAGGGTTTAGGGTTTAGGGTTTAGGGTTTAGGGTTTAGGGTTTAGGGTTTAGGGTTTAGGGTTTAGGGTTTAGGGTTTAGGGTTTAGGGTTTAGGGTTTAGGGTTTAGGGTTTAGGGTTTAGGGTTTAGGGTTTAGGGTTTAGGGTTTAGGGTTTAGGGTTTAGGGTTTAGGGTTTAGGGTTTAGGGTTTAGGGTTTAGGGTTTAGGGTTTAGGGTTTAGGGTTTAGGGTTTAGGGTTTAGGGTTTAGGGTTTAGGGTTTAGGGTTTAGGGTTTAGGGTTTAGGGTTTAGGGTTTAGGGTTTAGGGTTTAGGGTTTAGGGTTTAGGGTTTAGGGTTTAGGGTTTAGGGTTTAGGGTTTAGGGTTTAGGGTTTAGGGTTTAGGGTTTAGGGTTTAGGGTTTAGGGTTTAGGGTTTAGGGTTTAGGGTTTAGGGTTTAGGGTTTAGGGTTTAGGGTTTAGGGTTTAGGGTTTAGGGTTTAGGGTTTAGGGTTTAGGGTTTAGGGTTTAGGGTTTAGGGGTTTAGGGTTTAGGGTTTAGGGTTTAGGGTTTAGGGTTTAGGGTTTAGGGTTTAGGGTTTAGGGTTTAGGGTTTAGGGTTTAGGGTTTAGGGTTTAGGGTTTAGGGTTTAGGGTTTAGGGTTTAGGGTTTAGGGTTTAGGGTTTAGGGTTTAGGGTTTAGGGTTTAGGGTTTAGGGTTTAGGGTTTAGGGTTTAGGGTTTAGGGTTTAGGGTTTAGGGTTTAGGGTTTAGGGTTTAGGGTTTAGGGTTTAGGGTTTAGGGTTTAGGGTTTAGGGTTTAGGGTTTAGGGTTTAGGGTTTAGGGTTTAGGGTTTAGGGTTTAGGGTTTAGGGTTTAGGGTTTAGGGTTTAGGGTTTAGGGTTTAGGGTTTAGGGTTTAGGGTTTAGGGTTTAGGGTTTAGGGTTTAGGGTTTAGGGTTTAGGGTTTAGGGTTTAGGGTTTAGGGTTTAGGGTTTAGGGTTTAGGGTTTAGGGTTTAGGGTTTAGGGTTTAGGGTTTAGGGTTTAGGGTTTAGGGTTTAGGGTTTAGGGTTTAGGGTTTAGGGTTTAGGGTTTAGGGTTTAGGGTTTAGGGTTTAGGGTTTAGGGTTTAGGGTTTAGGGTTTAGGGTTTAGGGTTTAGGGTTTAGGGTTTAGGGTTTAGGGTTTAGGGTTTAGGGTTTAGGGTTTAGGGTTTAGGGTTTAGGGTTTAGGGTTTAGGGTTTAGGGTTTAGGGTTTAGGGTTTAGGGTTTAGGGTTTAGGGTTTAGGGTTTAGGGTTTAGGGTTTAGGGTTTAGGGTTTAGGGTTTAGGGTTTAGGGTTTAGGGTTTAGGGTTTAGGGTTTAGGGTTTAGGGTTTAGGGTTTAGGGTTTAGGGTTTAGGGTTTAGGGTTTAGGGTTTAGGGTTTAGGGTTTAGGGTTTAGGGTTTAGGGTTTAGGGTTTAGGGTTTAGGGTTTAGGGTTTAGGGTTTAGGGTTTAGGGTTTAGGGTTTAGGGTTTAGGGTTTAGGGTTTAGGGTTTAGGGTTTAGGGTTTAGGGTTTAGGGTTTAGGGTTTAGGGTTTAGGGTTTAGGGTTTAGGGTTTAGGGTTTAGGGTTTAGGGTTTAGGGTTTAGGGTTTAGGGTTTAGGGTTTAGGGTTTAGGGTTTAGGGTTTAGGGTTTAGGGTTTAGGGTTTAGGGTTTAGGGTTTAGGGTTTAGGGTTTAGGGTTTAGGGTTTAGGGTTTAGGGTTTAGGGTTTAGGGTTTAGGGTTTAGGGTTTAGGGTTTAGGGTTTAGGGTTTAGGGTTTAGGGTTTAGGGTTTAGGGTTTAGGGTTTAGGGTTTAGGGTTTAGGGTTTAGGGTT
Organism: Arctium lappa; assembly: GCA_023525745.1. Lineage (NCBI taxonomy): Eukaryota > Viridiplantae > Streptophyta > Magnoliopsida > Asterales > Asteraceae > Arctium > Arctium lappa. The sequence goes on from CM042049.1 coordinate 137,501,399, forward strand.
TAGGGTTTAGGGTTTAGGGTTTAGGGTTTAGGGTTTAGGGTTTAGGGTTTAGGGTTTAGGGTTTAGGGTTTAGGGTTTAGGGTTTAGGGTTTAGGGTTTAGGGTTTAGGGTTTAGGGTTTAGGGTTTAGGGTTTAGGGTTTAGGGTTTAGGGTTTAGGGTTTAGGGTTTAGGGTTTAGGGTTTAGGGTTTAGGGTTTAGGGTTTAGGGTTTAGGGTTTAGGGTTTAGGGTTTAGGGTTTAGGGTTTAGGGTTTAGGGTTTAGGGTTTAGGGTTTAGGGTTTAGGGTTTAGGGTTTAGGGTTTAGGGTTTAGGGTTTAGGGTTTAGGGTTTAGGGTTTAGGGTTTAGGGTTTAGGGTTTAGGGTTTAGGGTTTAGGGTTTAGGGTTTAGGGTTTAGGGTTTAGGGTTTAGGGTTTAGGGTTTAGGGTTTAGGGTTTAGGGTTTAGGGTTTAGGGTTTAGGGTTTAGGGTTTAGGGTTTAGGGTTTAGGGTTTAGGGTTTAGGGTTTAGGGTTTAGGGTTTAGGGTTTAGGGTTTAGGGTTTAGGGTTTAGGGTTTAGGGTTTAGGGTTTAGGGTTTAGGGTTTAGGGTTTAGGGTTTAGGGTTTAGGGTTTAGGGTTTAGGGTTTAGGGTTTAGGGTTTAGGGTTTAGGGTTTAGGGTTTAGGGTTTAGGGTTTAGGGTTTAGGGTTTAGGGTTTAGGGTTTAGGGTTTAGGGTTTAGGGTTTAGGGTTTAGGGTTTAGGGTTTAGGGTTTAGGGTTTAGGGTTTAGGGTTTAGGGTTTAGGGTTTAGGGTTTAGGGTTTAGGGTTTAGGGTTTAGGGTTTAGGGTTTAGGGTTTAGGGTTTAGGGTTTAGGGTTTAGGGTTTAGGGTTTAGGGTTTAGGGTTTAGGGTTTAGGGTTTAGGGTTTAGGGTTTAGGGTTTAGGGTTTAGGGTTTAGGGTTTAGGGTTTAGGGTTTAGGGTTTAGGGTTTAGGGTTTAGGGTTTAGGGTTTAGGGTTTAGGGTTTAGGGTTTAGGGTTTAGGGTTTAGGGTTTAGGGTTTAGGGTTTAGGGTTTAGGGTTTAGGGTTTAGGGTTTAGGGTTTAGGGTTTAGGGTTTAGGGTTTAGGGTTTAGGGTTTAGGGTTTAGGGTTTAGGGTTTAGGGTTTAGGGTTTAGGGTTTAGGGTTTAGGGTTTAGGGTTTAGGGTTTAGGGTTTAGGGTTTAGGGTTTAGGGTTTAGGGTTTAGGGTTTAGGGTTTAGGGTTTAGGGTTTAGGGTTTAGGGTTTAGGGTTTAGGGTTTAGGGTTTAGGGTTTAGGGTTTAGGGTTTAGGGTTTAGGGTTTAGGGTTTAGGGTTTAGGGTTTAGGGTTTAGGGTTTAGGGTTTAGGGTTTAGGGTTTAGGGTTTAGGGTTTAGGGTTTAGGGTTTAGGGTTTAGGGTTTAGGGTTTAGGGTTTAGGGTTTAGGGTTTAGGGTTTAGGGTTTAGGGTTTAGGGTTTAGGGTTTAGGGTTTAGGGTTTAGGGTTTAGGGTTTAGGGTTTAGGGTTTAGGGTTTAGGGTTTAGGGTTTAGGGTTTAGGGTTTAGGGTTTAGGGTTTAGGGTTTAGGGTTTAGGGTTTAGGGTTTAGGGTTTAGGGTTTAGGGTTTAGGGTTTAGGGTTTAGGGTTTAGGGTTTAGGGTTTAGGGTTTAGGGTTTAGGGTTTAGGGTTTAGGGTTTAGGGTTTAGGGTTTAGGGTTTAGGGTTTAGGGTTTAGGGTTTAGGGTTTAGGGTTTAGGGTTTAGGGTTTAGGGTTTAGGGTTTAGGGTTTAGGGTTTAGGGTTTAGGGTTTAGGGTTTAGGGTTTAGGGTTTAGGGTTTAGGGTTTAGGGTTTAGGGTTTAGGGTTTAGGGTTTAGGGTTTAGGGTTTAGGGTTTAGGGTTTAGGGTTTAGGGTTTAGGGTTTAGGGTTTAGGGTTTAGGGTTTAGGGTTTAGGGTTTAGGGTTTAGGGTTTAGGGTTTAGGGTTTAGGGTTTAGGGTTTAGGGTTTAGGGTTTAGGGTTTAGGGTTTAGGGTTTAGGGTTTAGGGTTTAGGGTTTAGGGTTTAGGGTTTAGGGTTTAGGGTTTAGGGTTTAGGGTTTAGGGTTTAGGGTTTAGGGTTTAGGGTTTAGGGTTTAGGGTTTAGGGTTTAGGGTTTAGGGTTTAGGGTTTAGGGTTTAGGGTTTAGGGTTTAGGGTTTAGGGTTTAGGGTTTAGGGTTTAGGGTTTAGGGTTTAGGGTTTAGGGTTTAGGGTTTAGGGTTTAGGGTTTAGGGTTTAGGGTTTAGGGTTTAGGGTTTAGGGTTTAGGGTTTAGGGTTTAGGGTTTAGGGTTTAGGGTTTAGGGTTTAGGGTTTAGGGTTTAGGGTTTAGGGTTTAGGGTTTAGGGTTTAGGGTTTAGGGTTTAGGGTTTAGGGTTTAGGGTTTAGGGTTTAGGGTTTAGGGTTTAGGGTTTAGGGTTTAGGGTTTAGGGTTTAGGGTTTAGGGTTTAGGGTTTAGGGTTTAGGGTTTAGGGTTTAG
>CM042050.1:0-15000 GCA_023525745.1 Arctium lappa
CTAAACCCTAAACCCTAAACCCTAAACCCTAAACCCTAAACCCTAAACCCTAAACCCTAAACCCTAAACCCTAAACCCTAAACCCTAAACCCTAAACCCTAAACCCTAAACCCTAAACCCTAAACCCTAAACCCTAAACCCTAAACCCTAAACCCTAAACCCTAAACCCTAAACCCTAAACCCTAAACCCTAAACCCTAAACCCTAAACCCTAAACCCTAAACCCTAAACCCTAAACCCTAAACCCTAAACCCTAAACCCTAAACCCTAAACCCTAAACCCTAAACCCTAAACCCTAAACCCTAAACCCTAAACCCTAAACCCTAAACCCTAAACCCTAAACCCTAAACCCTAAACCCTAAACCCTAAACCCTAAACCCTAAACCCTAAACCCTAAACCCTAAACCCTAAACCCTAAACCCTAAACCCTAAACCCTAAACCCTAAACCCTAAACCCTAAACCCTAAACCCTAAACCCTAAACCCTAAACCCTAAACCCTAAACCCTAAACCCTAAACCCTAAACCCTAAACCCTAAACCCTAAACCCTAAACCCTAAACCCTAAACCCTAAACCCTAAACCCTAAACCCTAAACCCTAAACCCTAAACCCTAAACCCTAAACCCTAAACCCTAAACCCTAAACCCTAAACCCTAAACCCTAAACCCTAAACCCTAAACCCTAAACCCTAAACCCTAAACCCTAAACCCTAAACCCTAAACCCTAAACCCTAAACCCTAAACCCTAAACCCTAAACCCTAAACCCTAAACCCTAAACCCTAAACCCTAAACCCTAAACCCTAAACCCTAAACCCTAAACCCTAAACCCTAAACCCTAAACCCTAAACCCTAAACCCTAAACCCTAAACCCTAAACCCTAAACCCTAAACCCTAAACCCTAAACCCTAAACCCTAAACCCTAAACCCTAAACCCTAAACCCTAAACCCTAAACCCTAAACCCTAAACCCTAAACCCTAAACCCTAAACCCTAAACCCTAAACCCTAAACCCTAAACCCTAAACCCTAAACCCTAAACCCTAAACCCTAAACCCTAAACCCTAAACCCTAAACCCTAAACCCTAAACCCTAAACCCTAAACCCTAAACCCTAAACCCTAAACCCTAAACCCTAAACCCTAAACCCTAAACCCTAAACCCTAAACCCTAAACCCTAAACCCTAAACCCTAAACCCTAAACCCTAAACCCTAAACCCTAAACCCTAAACCCTAAACCCTAAACCCTAAACCCTAAACCCTAAACCCTAAACCCTAAACCCTAAACCCTAAACCCTAAACCCTAAACCCTAAACCCTAAACCCTAAACCCTAAACCCTAAACCCTAAACCCTAAACCCTAAACCCTAAACCCTAAACCCTAAACCCTAAACCCTAAACCCTAAACCCTAAACCCTAAACCCTAAACCCTAAACCCTAAACCCTAAACCCTAAACCCTAAACCCTAAACCCTAAACCCTAAACCCTAAACCCTAAACCCTAAACCCTAAACCCTAAACCCTAAACCCTAAACCCTAAACCCTAAACCCTAAACCCTAAACCCTAAACCCTAAACCCTAAACCCTAAACCCTAAACCCTAAACCCTAAACCCTAAACCCTAAACCCTAAACCCTAAACCCTAAACCCTAAACCCTAAACCCTAAACCCTAAACCCTAAACCCTAAACCCTAAACCCTAAACCCTAAACCCTAAACCCTAAACCCTAAACCCTAAACCCTAAACCCTAAACCCTAAACCCTAAACCCTAAACCCTAAACCCTAAACCCTAAACCCTAAACCCTAAACCCTAAACCCTAAACCCTAAACCCTAAACCCTAAACCCTAAACCCTAAACCCTAAACCCTAAACCCTAAACCCTAAACCCTAAACCCTAAACCCTAAACCCTAAACCCTAAACCCTAAACCCTAAACCCTAAACCCTAAACCCTAAACCCTAAACCCTAAACCCTAAACCCTAAACCCTAAACCCTAAACCCTAAACCCTAAACCCTAAACCCTAAACCCTAAACCCTAAACCCTAAACCCTAAACCCTAAACCCTAAACCCTAAACCCTAAACCCTAAACCCTAAACCCTAAACCCTAAACCCTAAACCCTAAACCCTAAACCCTAAACCCTAAACCCTAAACCCTAAACCCTAAACCCTAAACCCTAAACCCTAAACCCTAAACCCTAAACCCTAAACCCTAAACCCTAAACCCTAAACCCTAAACCCTAAACCCTAAACCCTAAACCCTAAACCCTAAACCCTAAACCCTAAACCCTAAACCCTAAACCCTAAACCCTAAACCCTAAACCCTAAACCCTAAACCCTAAACCCTAAACCCTAAACCCTAAACCCTAAACCCTAAACCCTAAACCCTAAACCCTAAACCCTAAACCCTAAACCCTAAACCCTAAACCCTAAACCCTAAACCCTAAACCCTAAACCCTAAACCCTAAACCCTAAACCCTAAACCCTAAACCCTAAACCCTAAACCCTAAACCCTAAACCCTAAACCCTAAACCCTAAACCCTAAACCCTAAACCCTAAACCCTAAACCCTAAACCCTAAACCCTAAACCCTAAACCCTAAACCCTAAACCCTAAACCCTAAACCCTAAACCCTAAACCCTAAACCCTAAACCCTAAACCCTAAACCCTAAACCCTAAACCCTAAACCCTAAACCCTAAACCCTAAACCCTAAACCCTAAACCCTAAACCCTAAACCCTAAACCCTAAACCCTAAACCCTAAACCCTAAACCCTAAACCCTAAACCCTAAACCCTAAACCCTAAACCCTAAACCCTAAACCCTAAACCCTAAACCCTAAACCCTAAACCCTAAACCCTAAACCCTAAACCCTAAACCCTAAACCCTAAACCCTAAACCCTAAACCCTAAACCCTAAACCCTAAACCCTAAACCCTAAACCCTAAACCCTAAACCCTAAACCCTAAACCCTAAACCCTAAACCCTAAACCCTAAACCCTAAACCCTAAACCCTAAACCCTAAACCCTAAACCCTAAACCCTAAACCCTAAACCCTAAACCCTAAACCCTAAACCCTAAACCCTAAACCCTAAACCCTAAACCCTAAACCCTAAACCCTAAACCCTAAACCCTAAACCCTAAACCCTAAACCCCTAAACCCTAAACCCTAAACCCTAAACCCTAAACCCTAAACCCTAAACCCTAAACCCTAAACCCTAAACCCTAAACCCTAAACCCTAAACCCTAAACCCTAAACCCTAAACCCTAAACCCTAAACCCTAAACCCTAAACCCTAAACCCTAAACCCTAAACCCTAAACCCTAAACCCTAAACCCTAAACCCTAAACCCTAAACCCTAAACCCTAAACCCTAAACCCTAAACCCTAAACCCTAAACCCTAAACCCTAAACCCTAAACCCTAAACCCTAAACCCTAAACCCTAAACCCTAAACCCTAAACCCTAAACCCTAAACCCTAAACCCTAAACCCTAAACCCTAAACCCTAAACCCTAAACCCTAAACCCTAAACCCTAAACCCTAAACCCTAAACCCTAAACCCTAAACCCTAAACCCTAAACCCTAAACCCTAAACCCTAAACCCTAAACCCTAAACCCTAAACCCTAAACCCTAAACCCTAAACCCTAAACCCTAAACCCTAAACCCTAAACCCTAAACCCTAAACCCTAAACCCTAAACCCTAAACCCTAAACCCTAAACCCTAAACCCTAAACCCTAAACCCTAAACCCTAAACCCTAAACCCTAAACCCTAAACCCTAAACCCTAAACCCTAAACCCTAAACCCTAAACCCTAAACCCTAAACCCTAAACCCTAAACCCTAAACCCTAAACCCTAAACCCTAAACCCTAAACCCTAAACCCTAAACCCTAAACCCTAAACCCTAAACCCTAAACCCTAAACCCTAAACCCTAAACCCTAAACCCTAAACCCTAAACCCTAAACCCTAAACCCTAAACCCTAAACCCTAAACCCTAAACCCTAAACCCTAAACCCTAAACCCTAAACCCTAAACCCTAAACCCTAAACCCTAAACCCTAAACCCTAAACCCTAAACCCTAAACCCTAAACCCTAAACCCTAAACCCTAAACCCTAAACCCTAAACCCTAAACCCTAAACCCTAAACCCTAAACCCTAAACCCTAAACCCTAAACCCTAAACCCTAAACCCTAAACCCTAAACCCTAAACCCTAAACCCTAAACCCTAAACCCTAAACCCTAAACCCTAAACCCTAAACCCTAAACCCTAAACCCTAAACCCTAAACCCTAAACCCTAAACCCTAAACCCTAAACCCTAAACCCTAAACCCTAAACCCTAAACCCTAAACCCTAAACCCTAAACCCTAAACCCTAAACCCTAAACCCTAAACCCTAAACCCTAAACCCTAAACCCTAAACCCTAAACCCTAAACCCTAAACCCTAAACCCTAAACCCTAAACCCTAAACCCTAAACCCTAAACCCTAAACCCTAAACCCTAAACCCTAAACCCTAAACCCTAAACCCTAAACCCTAAACCCTAAACCCTAAACCCTAAACCCTAAACCCTAAACCCTAAACCCTAAACCCTAAACCCTAAACCCTAAACCCTAAACCCTAAACCCTAAACCCTAAACCCTAAACCCTAAACCCTAAACCCTAAACCCTAAACCCTAAACCCTAAACCCTAAACCCTAAACCCTAAACCCTAAACCCTAAACCCTAAACCCTAAACCCTAAACCCTAAACCCTAAACCCTAAACCCTAAACCCTAAACCCTAAACCCTAAACCCTAAACCCTAAACCCTAAACCCTAAACCCTAAACCCTAAACCCTAAACCCTAAACCCTAAACCCTAAACCCTAAACCCTAAACCCTAAACCCTAAACCCTAAACCCTAAACCCTAAACCCTAAACCCTAAACCCTAAACCCTAAACCCTAAACCCTAAACCCTAAACCCTAAACCCTAAACCCTAAACCCTAAACCCTAAACCCTAAACCCTAAACCCTAAACCCTAAACCCTAAACCCTAAACCCTAAACCCTAAACCCTAAACCCTAAACCCTAAACCCTAAACCCTAAACCCTAAACCCTAAACCCTAAACCCTAAACCCTAAACCCTAAACCCTAAACCCTAAACCCTAAACCCTAAACCCTAAACCCTAAACCCTAAACCCTAAACCCTAAACCCTAAACCCTAAACCCTAAACCCTAAACCCTAAACCCTAAACCCTAAACCCTAAACCCTAAACCCTAAACCCTAAACCCTAAACCCTAAACCCTAAACCCTAAACCCTAAACCCTAAACCCTAAACCCTAAACCCTAAACCCTAAACCCTAAACCCTAAACCCTAAACCCTAAACCCTAAACCCTAAACCCTAAACCCTAAACCCTAAACCCTAAACCCTAAACCCTAAACCCTAAACCCTAAACCCTAAACCCTAAACCCTAAACCCTAAACCCTAAACCCTAAACCCTAAACCCTAAACCCTAAACCCTAAACCCTAAACCCTAAACCCTAAACCCTAAACCCTAAACCCTAAACCCTAAACCCTAAACCCTAAACCCTAAACCCTAAACCCTAAACCCTAAACCCTAAACCCTAAACCCTAAACCCTAAACCCTAAACCCTAAACCCTAAACCCTAAACCCTAAACCCTAAACCCTAAACCCTAAACCCTAAACCCTAAACCCTAAACCCTAAACCCTAAACCCTAAACCCTAAACCCTAAACCCTAAACCCTAAACCCTAAACCCTAAACCCTAAACCCTAAACCCTAAACCCTAAACCCTAAACCCTAAACCCTAAACCCTAAACCCTAAACCCTAAACCCTAAACCCTAAACCCTAAACCCTAAACCCTAAACCCTAAACCCTAAACCCTAAACCCTAAACCCTAAACCCTAAACCCTAAACCCTAAACCCTAAACCCTAAACCCTAAACCCTAAACCCTAAACCCTAAACCCTAAACCCTAAACCCTAAACCCTAAACCCTAAACCCTAAACCCTAAACCCTAAACCCTAAACCCTAAACCCTAAACCCTAAACCCTAAACCCTAAACCCTAAACCCTAAACCCTAAACCCTAAACCCTAAACCCTAAACCCTAAACCCTAAACCCTAAACCCTAAACCCTAAACCCTAAACCCTAAACCCTAAACCCTAAACCCTAAACCCTAAACCCTAAACCCTAAACCCTAAACCCTAAACCCTAAACCCTAAACCCTAAACCCTAAACCCTAAACCCTAAACCCTAAACCCTAAACCCTAAACCCTAAACCCTAAACCCTAAACCCTAAACCCTAAACCCTAAACCCTAAACCCTAAACCCTAAACCCTAAACCCTAAACCCTAAACCCTAAACCCTAAACCCTAAACCCTAAACCCTAAACCCTAAACCCTAAACCCTAAACCCTAAACCCTAAACCCTAAACCCTAAACCCTAAACCCTAAACCCTAAACCCTAAACCCTAAACCCTAAACCCTAAACCCTAAACCCTAAACCCTAAACCCTAAACCCTAAACCCTAAACCCTAAACCCTAAACCCTAAACCCTAAACCCTAAACCCTAAACCCTAAACCCTAAACCCTAAACCCTAAACCCTAAACCCTAAACCCTAAACCCTAAACCCTAAACCCTAAACCCTAAACCCTAAACCCTAAACCCTAAACCCTAAACCCTAAACCCTAAACCCTAAACCCTAAACCCTAAACCCTAAACCCTAAACCCTAAACCCTAAACCCTAAACCCTAAACCCTAAACCCTAAACCCTAAACCCTAAACCCTAAACCCTAAACCCTAAACCCTAAACCCTAAACCCTAAACCCTAAACCCTAAACCCTAAACCCTAAACCCTAAACCCTAAACCCTAAACCCTAAACCCTAAACCCTAAACCCTAAACCCTAAACCCTAAACCCTAAACCCTAAACCCTAAACCCTAAACCCTAAACCCTAAACCCTAAACCCTAAACCCTAAACCCTAAACCCTAAACCCTAAACCCTAAACCCTAAACCCTAAACCCTAAACCCTAAACCCTAAACCCTAAACCCTAAACCCTAAACCCTAAACCCTAAACCCTAAACCCTAAACCCTAAACCCTAAACCCTAAACCCTAAACCCTAAACCCTAAACCCTAAACCCTAAACCCTAAACCCTAAACCCTAAACCCTAAACCCTAAACCCTAAACCCTAAACCCTAAACCCTAAACCCTAAACCCTAAACCCTAAACCCTAAACCCTAAACCCTAAACCCTAAACCCTAAACCCTAAACCCTAAACCCTAAACCCTAAACCCTAAACCCTAAACCCTAAACCCTAAACCCTAAACCCTAAACCCTAAACCCTAAACCCTAAACCCTAAACCCTAAACCCTAAACCCTAAACCCTAAACCCTAAACCCTAAACCCTAAACCCTAAACCCTAAACCCTAAACCCTAAACCCTAAACCCTAAACCCTAAACCCTAAACCCTAAACCCTAAACCCTAAACCCTAAACCCTAAACCCTAAACCCTAAACCCTAAACCCTAAACCCTAAACCCTAAACCCTAAACCCTAAACCCTAAACCCTAAACCCTAAACCCTAAACCCTAAACCCTAAACCCTAAACCCTAAACCCTAAACCCTAAACCCTAAACCCTAAACCCTAAACCCTAAACCCTAAACCCTAAACCCTAAACCCTAAACCCTAAACCCTAAACCCTAAACCCTAAACCCTAAACCCTAAACCCTAAACCCTAAACCCTAAACCCTAAACCCTAAACCCTAAACCCTAAACCCTAAACCCTAAACCCTAAACCCTAAACCCTAAACCCTAAACCCTAAACCCTAAACCCTAAACCCTAAACCCTAAACCCTAAACCCTAAACCCTAAACCCTAAACCCTAAACCCTAAACCCTAAACCCTAAACCCTAAACCCTAAACCCTAAACCCTAAACCCTAAACCCTAAACCCTAAACCCTAAACCCTAAACCCTAAACCCTAAACCCTAAACCCTAAACCCTAAACCCTAAACCCTAAACCCTAAACCCTAAACCCTAAACCCTAAACCCTAAACCCTAAACCCTAAACCCTAAACCCTAAACCCTAAACCCTAAACCCTAAACCCTAAACCCTAAACCCTAAACCCTAAACCCTAAACCCTAAACCCTAAACCCTAAACCCTAAACCCTAAACCCTAAACCCTAAACCCTAAACCCTAAACCCTAAACCCTAAACCCTAAACCCTAAACCCTAAACCCTAAACCCTAAACCCTAAACCCTAAACCCTAAACCCTAAACCCTAAACCCTAAACCCTAAACCCTAAACCCTAAACCCTAAACCCTAAACCCTAAACCCTAAACCCTAAACCCTAAACCCTAAACCCTAAACCCTAAACCCTAAACCCTAAACCCTAAACCCTAAACCCTAAACCCTAAACCCTAAACCCTAAACCCTAAACCCTAAACCCTAAACCCTAAACCCTAAACCCTAAACCCTAAACCCTAAACCCTAAACCCTAAACCCTAAACCCTAAACCCTAAACCCTAAACCCTAAACCCTAAACCCTAAACCCTAAACCCTAAACCCTAAACCCTAAACCCTAAACCCTAAACCCTAAACCCTAAACCCTAAACCCTAAACCCTAAACCCTAAACCCTAAACCCTAAACCCTAAACCCTAAACCCTAAACCCTAAACCCTAAACCCTAAACCCTAAACCCTAAACCCTAAACCCTAAACCCTAAACCCTAAACCCTAAACCCTAAACCCTAAACCCTAAACCCTAAACCCTAAACCCTAAACCCTAAACCCTAAACCCTAAACCCTAAACCCTAAACCCTAAACCCTAAACCCTAAACCCTAAACCCTAAACCCTAAACCCTAAACCCTAAACCCTAAACCCTAAACCCTAAACCCTAAACCCTAAACCCTAAACCCTAAACCCTAAACCCTAAACCCTAAACCCTAAACCCTAAACCCTAAACCCTAAACCCTAAACCCTAAACCCTAAACCCTAAACCCTAAACCCTAAACCCTAAACCCTAAACCCTAAACCCTAAACCCTAAACCCTAAACCCTAAACCCTAAACCCTAAACCCTAAACCCTAAACCCTAAACCCTAAACCCTAAACCCTAAACCCTAAACCCTAAACCCTAAACCCTAAACCCTAAACCCTAAACCCTAAACCCTAAACCCTAAACCCTAAACCCTAAACCCTAAACCCTAAACCCTAAACCCTAAACCCTAAACCCTAAACCCTAAACCCTAAACCCTAAACCCTAAACCCTAAACCCTAAACCCTAAACCCTAAACCCTAAACCCTAAACCCTAAACCCTAAACCCTAAACCCTAAACCCTAAACCCTAAACCCTAAACCCTAAACCCTAAACCCTAAACCCTAAACCCTAAACCCTAAACCCTAAACCCTAAACCCTAAACCCTAAACCCTAAACCCTAAACCCTAAACCCTAAACCCTAAACCCTAAACCCTAAACCCTAAACCCTAAACCCTAAACCCTAAACCCTAAACCCTAAACCCTAAACCCTAAACCCTAAAACCCTAAACCCTAAACCCTAAACCCTAAACCCTAAACCCTAAACCCTAAACCCTAAACCCTAAACCCTAAACCCTAAACCCTAAACCCTAAACCCTAAACCCTAAACCCTAAACCCTAAACCCTAAACCCTAAACCCTAAACCCTAAACCCTAAACCCTAAACCCTAAACCCTAAACCCTAAACCCTAAACCCTAAACCCTAAACCCTAAACCCTAAACCCTAAACCCTAAACCCTAAACCCTAAACCCTAAACCCTAAACCCTAAACCCTAAACCCTAAACCCTAAACCCTAAACCCTAAACCCTAAACCCTAAACCCTAAACCCTAAACCCTAAACCCTAAACCCTAAACCCTAAACCCTAAACCCTAAACCCTAAACCCTAAACCCTAAACCCTAAACCCTAAACCCTAAACCCTAAACCCTAAACCCTAAACCCTAAACCCTAAACCCTAAACCCTAAACCCTAAACCCTAAACCCTAAACCCTAAACCCTAAACCCTAAACCCTAAACCCTAAACCCTAAACCCTAAACCCTAAACCCTAAACCCTAAACCCTAAACCCTAAACCCTAAACCCTAAACCCTAAACCCTAAACCCTAAACCCTAAACCCTAAACCCTAAACCCTAAACCCTAAACCCTAAACCCTAAACCCTAAACCCTAAACCCTAAACCCTAAACCCTAAACCCTAAACCCTAAACCCTAAACCCTAAACCCTAAACCCTAAACCCTAAACCCTAAACCCTAAACCCTAAACCCTAAACCCTAAACCCTAAACCCTAAACCCTAAACCCTAAACCCTAAACCCTAAACCCTAAACCCTAAACCCTAAACCCTAAACCCTAAACCCTAAACCCTAAACCCTAAACCCTAAACCCTAAACCCTAAACCCTAAACCCTAAACCCTAAACCCTAAACCCTAAACCCTAAACCCTAAACCCTAAACCCTAAACCCTAAACCCTAAACCCTAAACCCTAAACCCTAAACCCTAAACCCTAAACCCTAAACCCTAAACCCTAAACCCTAAACCCTAAACCCTAAACCCTAAACCCTAAACCCTAAACCCTAAACCCTAAACCCTAAACCCTAAACCCTAAACCCTAAACCCTAAACCCTAAACCCTAAACCCTAAACCCTAAACCCTAAACCCTAAACCCTAAACCCTAAACCCTAAACCCTAAACCCTAAACCCTAAACCCTAAACCCTAAACCCTAAACCCTAAACCCTAAACCCTAAACCCTAAACCCTAAACCCTAAACCCTAAACCCTAAACCCTAAACCCTAAACCCTAAACCCTAAACCCTAAACCCTAAACCCTAAACCCTAAACCCTAAACCCTAAACCCTAAACCCTAAACCCTAAACCCTAAACCCTAAACCCTAAACCCTAAACCCTAAACCCTAAACCCTAAACCCTAAACCCTAAACCCTAAACCCTAAACCCTAAACCCTAAACCCTAAACCCTAAACCCTAAACCCTAAACCCTAAACCCTAAACCCTAAACCCTAAACCCTAAACCCTAAACCCTAAACCCTAAACCCTAAACCCTAAACCCTAAACCCTAAACCCTAAACCCTAAACCCTAAACCCTAAACCCTAAACCCTAAACCCTAAACCCTAAACCCTAAACCCTAAACCCTAAACCCTAAACCCTAAACCCTAAACCCTAAACCCTAAACCCTAAACCCTAAACCCTAAACCCTAAACCCTAAACCCTAAACCCTAAACCCTAAACCCTAAACCCTAAACCCTAAACCCTAAACCCTAAACCCTAAACCCTAAACCCTAAACCCTAAACCCTAAACCCTAAACCCTAAACCCTAAACCCTAAACCCTAAACCCTAAACCCTAAACCCTAAACCCTAAACCCTAAACCCTAAACCCTAAACCCTAAACCCTAAACCCTAAACCCTAAACCCTAAACCCTAAACCCTAAACCCTAAACCCTAAACCCTAAACCCTAAACCCTAAACCCTAAACCCTAAACCCTAAACCCTAAACCCTAAACCCTAAACCCTAAACCCTAAACCCTAAACCCTAAACCCTAAACCCTAAACCCTAAACCCTAAACCCTAAACCCTAAACCCTAAACCCTAAACCCTAAACCCTAAACCCTAAACCCTAAACCCTAAACCCTAAACCCTAAACCCTAAACCCTAAACCCTAAACCCTAAACCCTAAACCCTAAACCCTAAACCCTAAACCCTAAACCCTAAACCCTAAACCCTAAACCCTAAACCCTAAACCCTAAACCCTAAACCCTAAACCCTAAACCCTAAACCCTAAACCCTAAACCCTAAACCCTAAACCCTAAACCCTAAACCCTAAACCCTAAACCCTAAACCCTAAACCCTAAACCCTAAACCCTAAACCCTAAACCCTAAACCCTAAACCCTAAACCCTAAACCCTAAACCCTAAACCCTAAACCCTAAACCCTAAACCCTAAACCCTAAACCCTAAACCCTAAACCCTAAACCCTAAACCCTAAACCCTAAACCCTAAACCCTAAACCCTAAACCCTAAACCCTAAACCCTAAACCCTAAACCCTAAACCCTAAACCCTAAACCCTAAACCCTAAACCCTAAACCCTAAACCCTAAACCCTAAACCCTAAACCCTAAACCCTAAACCCTAAACCCTAAACCCTAAACCCTAAACCCTAAACCCTAAACCCTAAACCCTAAACCCTAAACCCTAAACCCTAAACCCTAAACCCTAAACCCTAAACCCTAAACCCTAAACCCTAAACCCTAAACCCTAAACCCTAAACCCTAAACCCTAAACCCTAAACCCTAAACCCTAAACCCTAAACCCTAAACCCTAAACCCTAAACCCTAAACCCTAAACCCTAAACCCTAAACCCTAAACCCTAAACCCTAAACCCTAAACCCTAAACCCTAAACCCTAAACCCTAAACCCTAAACCCTAAACCCTAAACCCTAAACCCTAAACCCTAAACCCTAAACCCTAAACCCTAAACCCTAAACCCTAAACCCTAAACCCTAAACCCTAAACCCTAAACCCTAAACCCTAAACCCTAAACCCTAAACCCTAAACCCTAAACCCTAAACCCTAAACCCTAAACCCTAAACCCTAAACCCTAAACCCTAAACCCTAAACCCTAAACCCTAAACCCTAAACCCTAAACCCTAAACCCTAAACCCTAAACCCTAAACCCTAAACCCTAAACCCTAAACCCTAAACCCTAAACCCTAAACCCTAAACCCTAAACCCTAAACCCTAAACCCTAAACCCTAAACCCTAAACCCTAAACCCTAAACCCTAAACCCTAAACCCTAAACCCTAAACCCTAAACCCTAAACCCTAAACCCTAAACCCTAAACCCTAAACCCTAAACCCTAAACCCTAAACCCTAAACCCTAAACCCTAAACCCTAAACCCTAAACCCTAAACCCTAAACCCTAAACCCTAAACCCTAAACCCTAAACCCTAAACCCTAAACCCTAAACCCTAAACCCTAAACCCTAAACCCTAAACCCTAAACCCTAAACCCTAAACCCTAAACCCTAAACCCTAAACCCTAAACCCTAAACCCTAAACCCTAAACCCTAAACCCTAAACCCTAAACCCTAAACCCTAAACCCTAAACCCTAAACCCTAAACCCTAAACCCTAAACCCTAAACCCTAAACCCTAAACCCTAAACCCTAAACCCTAAACCCTAAACCCTAAACCCTAAACCCTAAACCCTAAACCCTAAACCCTAAACCCTAAACCCTAAACCCTAAACCCTAAACCCTAAACCCTAAACCCTAAACCCTAAACCCTAAACCCTAAACCCTAAACCCTAAACCCTAAACCCTAAACCCTAAACCCTAAACCCTAAACCCTAAACCCTAAACCCTAAACCCTAAACCCTAAACCCTAAACCCTAAACCCTAAACCCTAAACCCTAAACCCTAAACCCTAAACCCTAAACCCTAAACCCTAAACCCTAAACCCTAAACCCTAAACCCTAAACCCTAAACCCTAAACCCTAAACCCTAAACCCTAAACCCTAAACCCTAAACCCTAAACCCTAAACCCTAAACCCTAAACCCTAAACCCTAAACCCTAAACCCTAAACCCTAAACCCTAAACCCTAAACCCTAAACCCTAAACCCTAAACCCTAAACCCTAAACCCTAAACCCTAAACCCTAAACCCTAAACCCTAAACCCTAAACCCTAAACCCTAAACCCTAAACCCTAAACCCTAAACCCTAAACCCTAAACCCTAAACCCTAAACCCTAAACCCTAAACCCTAAACCCTAAACCCTAAACCCTAAACCCTAAACCCTAAACCCTAAACCCTAAACCCTAAACCCTAAACCCTAAACCCTAAACCCTAAACCCTAAACCCTAAACCCTAAACCCTAAACCCTAAACCCTAAACCCTAAACCCTAAACCCTAAACCCTAAACCCTAAACCCTAAACCCTAAACCCTAAACCCTAAACCCTAAACCCTAAACCCTAAACCCTAAACCCTAAACCCTAAACCCTAAACCCTAAACCCTAAACCCTAAACCCTAAACCCTAAACCCTAAACCCTAAACCCTAAACCCTAAACCCTAAACCCTAAACCCTAAACCCTAAACCCTAAACCCTAAACCCTAAACCCTAAACCCTAAACCCTAAACCCTAAACCCTAAACCCTAAACCCTAAACCCTAAACCCTAAACCCTAAACCCTAAACCCTAAACCCTAAACCCTAAACCCTAAACCCTAAACCCTAAACCCTAAACCCTAAACCCTAAACCCTAAACCCTAAACCCTAAACCCTAAACCCTAAACCCTAAACCCTAAACCCTAAACCCTAAACCCTAAACCCTAAACCCTAAACCCTAAACCCTAAACCCTAAACCCTAAACCCTAAACCCTAAACCCTAAACCCTAAACCCTAAACCCTAAACCCTAAACCCTAAACCCTAAACCCTAAACCCTAAACCCTAAACCCTAAACCCTAAACCCTAAACCCTAAACCCTAAACCCTAAACCCTAAACCCTAAACCCTAAACCCTAAACCCTAAACCCTAAACCCTAAACCCTAAACCCTAAACCCTAAACCCTAAACCCTAAACCCTAAACCCTAAACCCTAAACCCTAAACCCTAAACCCTAAACCCTAAACCCTAAACCCTAAACCCTAAACCCTAAACCCTAAACCCTAAACCCTAAACCCTAAACCCTAAACCCTAAACCCTAAACCCTAAACCCTAAACCCTAAACCCTAAACCCTAAACCCTAAACCCTAAACCCTAAACCCTAAACCCTAAACCCTAAACCCTAAACCCTAAACCCTAAACCCTAAACCCTAAACCCTAAACCCTAAACCCTAAACCCTAAACCCTAAACCCTAAACCCTAAACCCTAAACCCTAAACCCTAAACCCTAAACCCTAAACCCTAAACCCTAAACCCTAAACCCTAAACCCTAAACCCTAAACCCTAAACCCTAAACCCTAAACCCTAA